>CM057455.1:313667500-313690000 GCA_016271365.2 Neoceratodus forsteri
ATCATGTGCTACATAGTTTAGACCCTAATCCCCAGTGTGGAAGAAGCATAGATCTTCCTTCCATACTGATCCAGAAGGAGATTCCTCATCCAGTGGAGACGAGCCTCAAATGTTTCGGGTGCTGACCAGCCGTGGGCGCTTAATCACAACCGAAGTCTGCACGGGGTGAGAGTCTGAGGCAAACACACCACCGGAGCCTGGTATTGCCTGTTGGACTCCGAGAGAAGTGGGATAAAGCAGACGGTTGTTTCCAAATGGTGGAAACAAGGTGGGCATGAGGCTCGATCCAGGGTGGCACTAGAGTAGGGGCCGTAAGGGGCAAGTCCAGATGTTCGGCGAGCTTAACCCACTGAGGATCTGGCTCTAAGGAATGCCACTGATGGACTTCCTGGATCTTCCTGAGTAACTCCGTGAAGGAAGGATCCTCCGGAGGAGTCCTCGGCCGGGGCTTGGACGGAGAGCAAGGCTCGTCTTTCTCGGAACCACCATCGGAGGAATCCGAGGAGTCCGAGAGAGCAGAAGAAAAAGAGGAATTTGAAGCAGAGTAAGACTCCCTAGCTCATCTAGGGGAGGAACGGGTTCCTTGGGGGCCCTGGATTGTCCTGTCCTCTCTGATCCCCGAGGCAGAGCTCGAACCGGGGCGGAGAGGGAGTGTGTCGTCTGGGGCGCACGTGGTTCCGAGGTGGCACCATTGCAATAAGACGGTCTCGACTTCCTTTAGTGAGCCCAGCCTTGACCAGCCCACCAGGAGACCAGAGTTCCTGGAGATCCACCAGCGCCCTAGGGAGCGGAGGAGGGGATAGTTTGCGGATGAAATCCTGAAGGAGAATATCCGTAACCGGCCGCGGGAATACCGGAGCTAGTACTCGCGGCGTCAGGAGTCTACCGGGTACCGCGACGATACCGTGGACCTGCAAACCGGGTGTCGGATAAGACGGGCGGATACCCAGGTACCGAGGACAGTCCCGAGCAGCCGCCCAGTAGGAAACTCCACGGGTGGATCAACCGTGATAGGCCCCATGGGTGAGAGGCCCGTGGAGAGAATATCCCCGCCGGGGCCAGCGCCAGGAGCCAGAGTCCCGATCCGGCTCTGTAGGAAGGGATCCGACAGCAGAGCAGCATCCCAAGCCTCGCCGGGGACGGAGGAAGAAGTCCCGGGGTCAAGCAGAGGGGACTCTGGCTCCCGGACGGCAGCGAAAGCTGCGGGAACCTGGGACAACAGACGGAGCAGGGTCTGCCATAGGCTCCAAGGCCCGCGCGCCGCCGGAGGAGGCGATGTGCAACTTAAGGGCCGGGTCCCAGTGGACGCCAGAGGAGCGGCATCCCACTTCGGGGTCCCTTGTCGAGGCGGGCCGAGGATGGGAAGAGGCCCAGTCCGAGGAGGCACTCGGCGGCGCCCGCAAGGGTCGGGCATTTTAGCGCCTTCTCCTCGCGGGGCGGAGGAGCCGACGTCCGCTTATGGGAGGCGCCCGCACCAGTAGGCCGCATGCCTGAGGCGGTACTGGGGCAGAAGTCTCCTTTGCTCGGAGGCACCCGACTGGCTCGAATCCGAACCCGGACAGGCTGCAGCGCCTCCTCAAAGCCTTGGAGGCTGCCATCGGGCGATCCCGGAGGGCGTTACCTTGGCGCGGCTCTGGCGGTCGCGGAGGAGGAGCCTTCTCCGGTGCCTTTTTGGTCGCTTCTTGTGTCCTTCAGGGGAGGTAGACGCCTGCCGAAGCTTCTTCAACTCCTCCATTGCGGACATCTTTTTTAGGAGATGGGCTTCTAGAGACTGCTGGCATCGTCTGCGGGTGGTCGCGTTGAAATGAAGGCAGTGCGGGCACTTGTCGACCGCGTGGTCGGGGCCTAAACAGAAAAGGCAGAGGGAGTGACCGTCCTTGTGAGGCAGTTGGGCGCCGCGCCAGTCGCACTTATTTTCTGAAGGGGACGACATATACCGACCTGACAAAGAAAAAACAAAATACTGATACTTTTTGGAAAAACCGGCGGAGCAACAGGACTGGCGTTATGAACTTTACGCACGGCGCTACCGCGAGCTGGCAAGAAAGAACTGAAAGCGGGCATCTGGGACCGCCTATACCGACGTCGTCCGACGCCGGTCACCTGACATGGGGGCGGTCCCCGCCAGGGACTGCTAGCTAGAAATTTTTCCGTGGGGTCCTGCCGCCTGCCGACATCAGTCCTATATGTAATTACCTACTGCAAGAGCCCTCTCGAAGTAAGATCAGGCTTCACCTGGAAAACAATTACGCACCTGAAATTGTCTCAACGTAAGCAGTATATCCCAGTTCTGAGGGCACTAAAGACAGTGGGGCTTCGCTCGAGAACTCCTTACAACGCAAAGCTGACTGTATACTTTCCGGAAGGAACCCGGACCTTTGAGACTGCAGAAGAGGCTTCCATAGAATTAAAAAAAAAAAAAAACCCACGTAATATTGATGTCCTCCAGGGGCAGAAGCTGCAAAAATCAGTGATTGCTTCCAAACTGGCGCAGCACGTATGGAACTCTGAGCAGCGGGACTCTCGTAAAAGACAAGGGAGGGACACCATCCAACAGATAGCCAACACCCTGCGTGTCAAAGGACAGATACTCTCCACCGATATGCGCTCCTCGTCGGAGACCAGCCCCAGAACCCCACGATGAAGTCTGCCTAGCTAAATGGGCTCCCTGCCCACAGGTTTTACCAGGTCAAACTGAAGCTTCCTAAAATAAGGGGGACTTTTGTCATGGGGAGAATGTTGAAATCAGGGACTGTGACTGAACTCCTGGGGACTCTTCCCCTTTCTCCCTGAATATCTCCACTGAGGACCTCCACAAGGGACCCTAGCAGCTCACCTGTTCAGCCAAGTCCCAGTCTAAATTAATATTTTTCTATTACTTTTAACAATATCCCTTTTCAATATGTAGATGTCTCTCACTAACACAACAAAATATGTTATATCCCTGCTAACCACCCAGTTGTACTCCCTTTTATAAACAACCCTCCCACCCTCTGCTAGGGAATCTGTACTAAACCTCTCTCTTTCAGCATCCCAGATGCTGGTATGGATCTCACTGGCTCTCGCAACGGAGGTCCTAAATGGTAAGGGATCTATATCTTTTTTTAACCATTTTCCTATCGGACTGGAACCCTCTATTAGCAGAATGTGTAATAACCAACTATCGGAGGTTGTGCAGCGCATGGGGAGGGAGACTAGCTGGGAACTTAAGCGTTTACTTCTGTTAGAAGTTAAGAATCAATAGGCTTGTCGTTGGGCCTCTTGCACCACTAAGGTTAAGGGAGTCTCCTCTTCCCCACTCCTCTTTACAGCCTTTGGTATTTCTCTCCTCATCCGCTACTCCAGTTGGGTATGTGTTGTTTGGGGGCAGTGCACCTCTCTACTTTTGGGCGCGCCTGGGGTGGATCCTCGAGGTTCCCCTCTCCACCCATCGAGCTGGCTGGGAAAGACAATAAGGTATACAGTAAATAGCAATGTAATCCTATTATTCACTCTTGTTCAAAATAAACATCCATGGATTAAGAGGACGGGTAAGTGAGCTATGGACATCCCAAAATCCCTCTTTCCCACTGACACCAGAAGTGTCTTGAGACCCTTGTGTCACACAGGAGATACAAAAGTAGGCCACGAGCCCTCTTTGGGTCATGAAAATGACCATTTCTGATCAAGTTCTCCAGTTTTGTTGTGGATCAGGCTAATGCTGGTAGCCCAGTTGGCCCAAAGATGCTAGGCCACCAAAGGTGGGGGAACCCATCACCCAAATTTATCAGTTAGGTATTTGACTTGAGTTGTAGCCAATGTTGTAAAAGGTTAATATGTTAAGCCCAAGGTTATTAGGTATAAGCCCCCTATTGTTCAGGTTCTTCTCTAGTTGTTACCCAGAGGACCTATACCTTAGAATGACAGTAAATAGTCACAAGAGTATATTACTAGCAGAGGTTATGTCAGCGAAGACATGAGCCAAGCGGATTAATTCACTCTGTATGTATATGTCTTACAGATGGCAAGCATGTGAAAGTATACTCGTTGAATGTGAATGGCCTGAGTAGCCCGATAAAGAGGTCTAGCATTATTTCACAATAAAGTCCACAGCTGAAATCGTATATATGCAGGAAACACATATGACCCCTGTGGAACACAGGAAAGGCAAGACGAGAGAGAAGCGGACATTTCCTTTCCTGGAAAACGAGCTGAAAAGATAAGGGGATGGAGGGCAGGAGGTAACTTAACTGCAAGAGCCTCTCTCAAAGATCTACTGTTACTGTAAGTTCTTGTGTAACTGTACTATCTTACTTAGGAGGACTCTCTTGGTAGGTAATTACATAGGACCGAGTCCCAAGCAGTCTGGAACAAGGAGAAGCACATGGGAAGGGGAAGACTACCCAACCACAGAACCTCTGGCTGTAAGGGTCTCAAGAAAGGAGACCTTGCAGAACAGCCAGCACGAAGCCTGTTCTACGGCAAGAGGCAATGTCCAAACTGTAGTGTTTCGTAAAGGTATGGACAGAAGTCCAAGCGGCGGCTGCACAAATGTCAGCCGCTGACACATTCTTGAAACAAACCGCAGAGGCAGCTATACCTGTAGTGGCGTGGTCTCAGACTTGACCCGGCAGGGTCTTGTGATACTTGTCGTAACAGAAAGTGATGCGATACAATGAGCCAACCATTTACATAAAGCATTGCTTGGTAACAGCATTGCCTTCTCTTTTGTGAGCAAGAGAGACAAAAAGCTGATCAGACTTCCAGAGATCGTTCATCCTAGTGGTCTAGTATCTCAGTATTCTATGAACATCCAAAGTATGCAAGAGGTACTCCCCTTGGAGTGTTGCGTAAAAAAAGCAGGTAGCTCAATTGACTGATTCAGTGTAGATTCTGCTACCACCTTAGGGAGAAACTTAGGGTTGGGTAAGCAGAGCCACATGTTCCTTGCGAAAAATTAAATACGGGAATTTGCACATCAAGGCCTGGAGCTTGGAAATACTTTGAGCGGAAGTAATGGCCACTAGCAAGAGAGTCTTCCAGAACAGGAACTTCCAAGTCTGCCGAGGCTGCCAGTTCAAAAGGAGGCAGAGTAAGCTTCTCAAGAATAAAATTTGGATCCCAAGGAGGGGCAGGAACGCAAATAGGGGGTCTCAAATGGAGAACCCCTCTAAGAAAAGTCTTAGAAACGTCTATCTGCATGAAAGTTCTGTCCCCAGAAGGAACATGGTAAGCGGAAATAGCCACCATGTGAACTTTCAAAGAGGAATGACTGAGACCCAGGTCAAAGAGATGACGCATATAGTCCAGAATTCTCCTGACTGGTCTGTCAGCGTATTGTCAACCCCCCGGAATATGAACCGCCATCAGGTGAAGGTTGTGTTGCACAGCCCAATCCCAAACTCTCATTGCCTCCTTGCACAGAGGGTAGGAACGCGTTCCTCCTGGTTTGTTGATGTACCAGACTATGCACGTTGTCCATCTGGATAGCCAGATGACCGGGAAGCACATACAATGTCAGAGCTTGGAGAGCATACAGAATGACCCTGAGCTCGAGCACATTTATGTGAAGAATCTGCTCGAGCCTGAACCAGGCGCCCGGAGTCCTGTGAGACCCTAGATGGGCTCCCCAATCCTCTCCAGAGGAGTCTGTTGTCAAAGTTTGGGAGGGAGGGTTGAGGCAGAAGGGAACTCCCCAGCAAAGGTTCTCTTGCACCATCCACCATTGCAGGTCCTTAACCATGGGGTTGAACACCAGGACTTCTTGGTCTAGATCGTCCAACATCTGGTCCCACAGATTGAAGCATACACAGAGATCCTCATATGAAGCCGAGAGCGAGGGACTGTCAGAATAGCAGCCGCCATGAGCCCAAGGAGGTGAAGGACTGATCTGGTGCTGACCTGCCTGAGACTGGACAGCAGGCCTGCATGAGCCTGAAGGGTATCCACCCTGTCTAGTGGCAGGAAAGCCATGCCAGAGGTTAGTGTCCAGGATCGTCCTGATGAACTGGAGCCTCTGAGAAGGGACCAGATGGGACTTGGCTGATGGCGATACCCAGGCTGGTAAAATCTGCAGGGTGTCACTGTGGGTCGACATGGGAGGAAAGGACTGAGAGTCCGACAGACAGCTCTCTCCCGAGAGGGATGGGGTACTGCGCTTGGAGCTTGACTGAACTCTGGCAGAAGTCGGGGGCACGGCAAGCGTAGAGCAACAACTTGGGGATGGGAGTGGGGACACTGGCGACGATACCATGACGTCAAGGTGCGTGCCACTCCCTCAGGAACAGGGGAAAATTGGCGGCCGGTCTCGTAGATGACGGAGCACCGTAGAGAGACCCTGACAGACCACACCTGCCTGGCGACCCGGAAGTCCGACAAGAAGTTTACTGCATCGGGGTGAATCCGCCCCGCCTCGTACCCGCCTGGGGGGGTATAGCCAAGGCTCCATGGGGACTTGGTGGGGGTCCAGGTAGGTTGTGGAGCGGGGGATACTGCGATGCGTCTCCTGAAGGAGTGGAGACCAGACGCCAGAGGAGGAGCATAAAGTGTGTATATAAAAAAAAAAAAAAAAATTCTGCAGGGTAAGGGAAAGGGAGCACAGGAGATCTCCCTTGACAGGGCCACCAGGAGTCAATCGTCCAGGTACGGGAAAAACTGTACTCCCAAGGTACACAAGTGAGCCGCTACCATGGAAAGGCATTTGGTGAACACTCGGGACGCCGAGGAAAGACCAAATGGGAGGGCCTTGAACTGGTAGTGGTCCCCCTGGAAAGAAAACCGGAGGAATTTGCAGTGGGAAGGGCATATAGGGATATGCAGGTAGGCATCCTGCATGTCCAGAGTGCACAGCCACTGTCCCTGCCAAAGAAGTGGGAAGAAGGCTCTGCAGGGAGAGCGTTTGAAACGCCTGTACTCCACTTCAACATGTTCAGGGAGCGGAGATCTAAAATAGGCCTCTACCGCCCTGCTTTTGCAACTCAAGAAGAACGGGAATAGTAGCCTGTCCTCCCAAGGTGGCTGGGACAGGCTTCCTATCGCCTTCAGAAGGAGGAGGATATTTCTTCCCGAACTAGAGGTAGATGTTCCAGGGAGCAAGACGACCTGGGAGATGGTTTTCTAGATGGTTTCTTAAGAAACTCTATTGAGTGTCCTGCTGCAATCAGCGGAGCACCCAAGCATCTGATGTAATCCTCTCCCAACCAGGTAGATGGAAGGAGAACCTCCCTCCTACTGGTTCCTCTGGGAGGTCCAGAGGCAGTGGGAGAGGAGAGGAGAAGAATCAGGAAGTGTGGGGCAGCGCTCCGGCTGAAGTTCCCACTGCTTTTTTGGGGCAGAGGGGCCCATTTGTTGGCCCGCGAACGTCTGCGAAAAGGGCGGCGCTATCCCTGAGGGAACCTGTACATGGAATCAAGACTTAAGCGCAGTGCCCTTCTCCTACAGGTCGGTGATGATGTCCTTGACATCCCCACCGAACAGCACAGAACCCCTGAAAGGCACATCCTGAATAGCGGACTGCACTTCAGGGACAAAACCAGACACCCGAGCCAGGCACGATGCCAAAGACCCACGGCAAAGCCGCTCACCAGCAGCGACCCACTGCATCACATGGCATGGAGCATGTGCCAACTGGCGAGCAGGCAGACTGGACTAGATCAGCCATTTCCTGCTTAGTCAGAGACTCAGGAAGGGCGTCAACCAACTTGCCTCCACTGCAGGATAGCGTCCTGGTAATCCCCCATATGTGCGACAATCCAATTCAGGGCCCTTATTCCCAGAGTGGAAGAAGTGTACACCTTCTTCCCATACTGGTCAGAAGGCGGGATTCCTTGTTCGGTGGAGACGAGCTGAGATGTTTTGGGTTCGCCGATCGGCCATGAGCAGCGCTAAACACAACAGTCAGCTTTGGGGTGTGTATTCAGAGAATCCACCCCCTCCAGAGCCTGGTATAACCTATCCGCATTCCTCGTAAAAAGGGGGGGGGGCGGCGCCAACACAGACAGCTGTTTCAAAATAATGGAAACAAGGTCCGCGTGAGGCGTGATCCAGGGTGGAATCAATGTCTGAGTGGTTTCGGGCAGATGCAAATGGGCAGAGAGTTTCTTTCGCTGTGATCTGGCTCCAAAGATGGTCATTGGTGGACCGCCTGGATCTTTCTCAGCAAATCCAGAAAAGAAAGATCTTCCAGAGGTGACTTCGGAGAGTCCTTGGCTTGGGTCGGTCTGGAGTCCGTGGCTCGTCATCGGGATCGCAGCACCAGCCAGAATCAGATTCGGAGGTCTCCAAAGAGGAAGAAAAAGACCCCTCCTGGTGCAGGGGAAGAATGGACCCCCTCAGGGAAGCATGTCCTTCCCGGCCCAGGCACCTGAGGGCTCACCTCTGGTGTCGGGTTAAGGGGAGGGAGTCTCTTGTCTCCGGAACCGGGTCTAGCGTCAGCCAATGACTCTCCACCTCCCTGGTAAGCCAAGCCTTGGACTCAGCCCACCAGGAAGCCAGAGTCTCCTTCAGGTCCACCGGTGGGGGTGGAGGAGGAGGATACCGAGGATATCCGTAAGGAGAGTATCCGTAGCCCGACGGCAGGAAGTCTGGCGTTGGGTACTGAGGCACTAGGTACCGTGGCATCTGGTACTGTGGTGCAGAATACTGTGGTCCCGGGTAGGACAGCATCGTATAAGACAGGGTCGGGTACCCGGGACCAGGGCTTCTGATGGAGCAGACGGCCCTGGGAAGGGCCCAACAGGCGGGCCAGGTACAGGTGGCTCGGCAGGCGTCTGGTCCAGCGTTGGGACAGCGTCCGGTAAAGGGATGTCGCCCGGCGGAGGGTCAGACGTTAGGTTATCCGGCCCAGCGGGAGGGAGACCTGACTGGAGCGTACTGGCGGCCTCGGTATCGCTCAGGGAAGGAAGACTAAAATCCCCGGGGTCCAACAGGAGAGGCGCTGGAGTCTCAGACTGCTGCGGCGAGCCGCGGACGGACTGGTCGGTCGGGTCCGGCGTCCACTCTAGCACCATGCATTCGTTGGAGGGGCCGGTGTCAGACTTATTGGAATTGGTGCCCGAAGGCCGTGCAGGAGCAGTCTTGGCGGGCATTTTCAAGGTAGTGCGCTGCCCCGGAGGGTCGGGTCTGTGTTCAGATGTCCGCTTACGGAGACGCTGAACCCGAAGGCCGCATAGTGATGGTCTTCCCAGGAACGACTGCCTACTTTATCCCGGAGGCTCGAAGGGCCCGAGCGTAAGCCAGGAGGGACACCGCCTTAGAAACACCCAAGACGTCCGGGGCGCGGGGAACATTACCTTCAACATGGCGACTCCAGCCAGAGTCGCAGTGTGCATGGAAAAGGAGTCCTGGGTCTCGGTGCTTCTTTTGCGGGTGACCCTCAGGGGAAGTATAGAGGCCACTGAAGCTTTTTCAGCTCCTTCCATGGAGGACGCTTTTCTTCAAAATATGGGCCTAAGGACTGCTGCTCCGCTTGCAGGTGGCGGCGTTAAATTGTTGGCAGTGCTGGCACTCTCCACGGGTGTTCCAGGCCTAGGCAGAAGAGGCACCGAGTGTCCGTCTCAAGGGATTACGCTGCACAACCGCACTTGTTCTTATGCTAATCGGATTGAGTAGGGGACAACATACAAGGCAGATAATGCAAGTTTTATGAGAAATTGAAGAAAGTAATTAATAGACGAAGACTGACGAAGCAGAGTGAACTTAGCCACCAGGCGCACAAGCTAACGGAAGGAACGAACCAGAAGCCGGGCGAGTGGGACCACCCTTTATACTGACACCTCACGCCAGTCACCTGACATGGGGGCGGTCCCCCAGAGACTGCTAGCTAGAAATGTTTCCTTGGGGTCCTGACGCCTACCAACTTCAGTCCTATGTGAAATTACCTGCTGCAAGAGCCCACTCTAAGTAAGATTGTTGGATTCACTTAATAAACTTCATGAGTTGGAACAAAAACATATCCCAAAGAAAAACAAAGGTAAAAGACCTATGTAGTGTACAAACAGAATTAGTCTATGTAAAAAAAAAAAAAAGAATGACAAAATGAGAAATCAGAGGAATATAGAAACAGTGATGGAATATTAAAAAAAATACCGCAGACGCTAAAAACAAAAATAAGGCAACAAAAAACAAATTAGAAACACTTAGTATTTAGAAAAGACAATGGAAAAAGACTATATTCACATTAATAACATGAAAACATCAAACCAGATAGGACCATTGATTATAAACGGCAATGAAGTTAGAAACAAAAGCTATAGCAGAACAGTAAAACAATTACTTGAGTTCAGTCTATGACAAGCAGAACAGAAATGGGAACCTAGATCTAGAAATCAGTGCTAATCATACAGAAAATCTGCTGAATAAAACAAACCACACAAATCAGCAGGCCCTGACCAACTGCACCCTAGGTTACTAAAAGTAGTAAGAGCACAGATATCAAAGCCACTGGCATATTTATTTGTCATTTTTCACAAGAGAGGTGCCCAAGGACTGGAGAAGTGCTACTGTGATTCCATTATACAAAAAGAAGGGGGTGAAAACATCAATGTCAAATTACAAGCTGGTTAGCTTAACTGCAGTCCTACGTAAGATAGTGGAGAGCTTTCTAAAGGATAAGCTGGAAAAAAATTTAGATACGTTAAAATTTAAAGATGTCAAGCAGCACGGGTTTAAAAAAAAAAAAAAAAAAGCCATGCTTGACCAGTTAGCTTAGTTTTTACGAAGTAAGCAAAAATGTACACAATAAGCCAGTGAATGTGTTCTTTCTACATTTTTCAAAAAGCGTTCAATAAAGTACTGCATAATCAATTACCAAAAAGGTAAAAATAGGGGTCAACAGTAGGCTAGTAACATGGGTGCAAAACTGGCTGGGTGACATGAAACCAAGTTAGAATTCGGGGGATGTACCAGAGCATATTGTTCTGAGCACCACGCTAGACAGCTTTAAAAGGGATATTGACCAAATAATATGTTTGAGATAAAATGAGCCTGCTGTGCAGAGAATGGTATAATTGACATAAATGCCTTCCTCTGTTCAAATACCCAGTATGAGTATGTCCCAAGGCCTTGGTCGTTTCTCACCATTACTGTAACAAAAATTGGATACAGGACACTATCCAGTGACCAACTGTTCTCTCTGAGGCAGGCCTACCTTTTCCTTCTTCACCACAGGTAAATGAACAGCTGTGAGTGCGAGTCCCTGAGGTCCTTAGTATGGCTAATGTAGTAGCTGAGGGACCTCTTCACATCCAGCCTATGTACTTTCAATTCACCTGAACTGGACTTGTCTGTGAAAAAAACAGGGTGGGCAATGGATTGGTTTAAATGAAACTGATACCACCTTGAGTAGAAATTTCCTGTTGGTCCGGATGACCACCTTGTCTCTGTGGAATATGATCTAGTTGGGCTTGGAGCTCTCACACTCTTCTTGCTGAAGTAACTGCCACCAAGTGACATATTTAAGATCAGACGTAACCACTGGCTCAAAGAGGGGTTCCAAGAGTTTGGCTATACACAAATTCAAGTCCCAAGGAGGGACTGTTTCCCTAACTGGGGTAAACAAGTGGACCAAGCACTTGAAAAAAATTTCTGAAAATAGGGGGCAAGGCTACAGTCCTCCAGGTACCTGCAGACAAGTAAGCAGAGACTGCTACTAAATGAACCCTGAGGGTCGCAGGACACGGACCCAAGGCCTGTAGATGTACCAAATAGTCAAGCAGAACGGGTAAGCCCGCCTTGAGGGGATTGATCTGCTTGGGCTTACACCAGATAGAAAACCCTTTCCACTTGGAAGCCCAAGTTTTGCTGGTTGAAGTTTACCTTGAAAGTCTTAGAACCTCAAGGACCTCTTCAGAGAGTTGAAATTCAGAAAATTCTAACTCCTGGCCAGCCCAGTGGCACCGAGGGGTGAGGCGTTGGACACCACACAGGCCACCGGTTCAGAACAAGCCAGGGGCAAGCGAGATTGAGCATCTGAGGACCTCCTCTCCTCGGAGGGAGGAAGGGAGGGATCGAGATAGTGCTGTGATCGTCATCTAGCGATGACTGGACTGGTATACAGGTTGGACAGCATGTCGCGGATGTTCACCGTGCGGGGGCACAGGAGTAAATGAGAAAATGGAACTGGCAGGCTCCGTGATGGCCCCGACCGCATCTGCTCCGAGCCCCGGGGACTTTTAACAGCAATAGAAATAGTGGAAAGCATACAGGAATTTCCCTGTCCAATCCGGGGCCAATGCCACTATGGGCAGTGTGCCCAATGTAGGACGCCTGCAGCAAAAAAAAAAAAGAGGGAGCTGGTGGTTTTCTCTGGAGGCAAACAGACCCATTTCTGGAGTGCCACACTGCTTGAAAATTGTATCCAACACTTGCTTGTTGAAAGCCCATTTGTGATGGTCCAGACCGATTCTGCCGTGTGAATCTGCCTGTATATTGTCCTTCCCTGGAAAATGGATGGCAGACAAACGCACCTCCAGAAAGTATAACAGGGACCCGATTTTCATGTCTTGTGCACAGCATTGAGGATCGTGTTCCTCCTTGCTTGCTAATGTACCACATGGTAGTTGTGTTGTCCGTCCTGAAAGACCTTTCAACAGGGGAGCAAAGGCCCTTAGGGCAAGGAGGACTGCTCTCAATTCCAGAAGGCTGATATGCAACCTGAATTCCTGAGGGGACCAAGTTCCACTGGTTGTAAGGTCGCCTGTGTGCGCTTCCACCCTAGGAGGAGGCATCTGTGGGACCATCGTGTGGTGCTCCTGCTGAAAGGATGCCTTCAGAGGCTGTCCTTTCTTTCCGCCACTGCGGAGCCAAACAGCGTTTCTGTTATTGGCACACGCTTTGAGAGACTGTCCTTCTTTGGGACCAATGGGATATCTTGTATTTAATGTCCTCATTTGGAACATGGCACCTGAGACTACTGCGGTAGTTGATGCCATGTGCCAACAATACTAGAAAGTCTTGTAGTCCTAGGCTGACCCAGCACACGAGAGAGAGAGAGAGTTTGCCAGATCTAGTAAGTTGTTTACCTTATCAAGGGAGGAATGCCTTGCCCTGGACAGTATCCAGTTCTGCGCCAATGAATTCCAGTAACTGAACTGGTTCCATCTGAGTGCTGATGAGGAAACCCAGGGATTCCAGGGTGATTTGGGTAACCCTAATGGGGTCCCTTACCTGTTGGTATGAATCTCCCACGCAAGGAAACACTATTCCTTGCTTCCCGAGATAAGCACCACCACAGCTTAGCACTTTGTGGACACCCTTGGGGCAGAGGTGAGCCCTAAGGGAAGTGCTGAGAACTGGTAGTGCCCTGAGGGCAGAGTGAACCTCAGGTATTTTCTGTGGCAAGACCCGATTCGGATGTGAAAATAAGCATCTTTGAGGTCCAGAGATGCCAGCCAGTTTCTTTGCCTTTGAGAAGAAAAAAAAAACAACAATGGCAAGAGTTACCATTACCATTTTTAACTTGGGCTTTGCCAAGTGCTTGTTTAGGAATCAGAGGTCTAGAATAGGCTGCCATTCCCCATTCTTTTTCTTGGTCAGAAAATAACTAGAGTACGCGCCCTTCCCCTTTGAGGGAGAACTGGCTCTATTGCTTTTGCTTGCAGAAGGTTTTTTTTTTTTTTTTAACCTCCAACTTCAGTAGAATTGTCTCTACAGGGGCTGAAAGCCATAAAACTCTGTGGCCCTAAAGTCTTGGAAAATTCTTGAACTGTAGACAGAGATCCTGACTCACTACCTCCAGAACCCACTTATCAGCGGTGATGCTTTTCCAGTCCTATAGGTATTGAGCCAGCCTGCCTCATACTGGAAGAAGGGTAGCAGCCTGTTCTGAGTAGTCAGGGATTCTATCTGGACTGAGCTTTGGACACTGGGGTAGTGTCAGCCCGCCTAGAAGACCTCCTACCCCTTAAGTAGTCCCCTAGCCTAGGAATAATCTATAGGCATGGAGACTGCGACATAAGCTCTGGGGTAACCCCCTTACCCCCACCTCCCATTCCCGTGGGTCTAAAAGAAGAAGCGGAGGCTCTTTCTCTGGTAGAATTGCTCCTAAAGGTGATTTTGTATTCTGCCTTTTTTCATGTATGCCTCGGTTTTGTCACCAAAAAGGAAATTATTTTCAGAAGGAAAATCCATGGCCTTTAGCTGCTCATCACGGGTAAAGCCAAGCCAACCTTCTCAGCCACTGAAAAGGCTAGTAACTACACGCATCGTTGGCATCCACAGCCACATGACATTGATATGTGGTGGCATCTAATGCCGTCCTGGCAGTTTCAGCCAAATCAGGTGCCACGAGCTGAAATCCTGTCAGTTATTGCCAACAGAGAGCTTTCTGATATTGTGTAGCATATACTATATCAGCTGCTTGCCTGCGGAGAAGGGAGGAAGCTAAGTAACCTTTCTCCCCAATGGTGTCAATCTTCCTTGAAAATCTTTATTCAGGAAGGATGGGATTAAAGAGGGGCTTTAGGCAGCAGCCTGTACAACACCCTCATGGTCTGGGTGAGAATACTCTGCAGTAGACCCATTAACCTGGTACTTTTTCTCAACCTTCTTGTCCACCCCAGGGACAGAGGAAGGCGTTTTGAAGCATTTTCAGGGTTGACTTCTTAAGAGTTGTGGATTGGAAGGAACTTCCTCCTAGTGGGAACCAGACCCATGTCCAGAAACTCTGCCTCCTCATCTTCCATAGATTCTTGACAGGAGAGACCTTATGTCAGCCATTTGTCTGACAAATGAATCATCATGCTTACAAGGAGGGTGCCAAAGTCTTGCTGGGATACCTCAGGCTCAATGGATTCCCTAAATCCAGATCCTCCTCTTCTTTCTTCAAATAAACTTCATGACCCTGGTTTATGGGAACCAGTGGTAGGACTGGAACCACTGAACCCTGGATAGGATGACCTACAGGGCTGTAGCAATTTTCTTAGCAGAGGCATTTTATTTTGTCTGCTGGGAGCACATTTGCTTCTTCAGCTGGAGGCACAGCAACATGTTTCTTGTTAGCATTCAGAAACCTGAACAATGGCCTTTTGTGTTTACTGCGTTTAGAACCCTTATCAGTAGTTTTAACGTCTGAGGAATCCTTTGGAGGTCTCTCCTTGGTTTTACTATGTGAAGAAAAGGCCTCTACAGAGTGCTTAGGTGAGACTGAGGTGGCAGCGGAAGACATTTCCTCTAATCTTTTAGATATGTACACGCGTATGTGCGCATATACATACACACACATACACACACACAGTTTTGTAACAAAACTTACTGCGCACCTCATAATTAGAAAAAATATGACTGGGACCCAGGCACTCCAAACACAAATCATGATGATCAGCCTTGGCAAAAATTTGGAAGCACTTTAAACAATTTTTTACAACTTATAGGTCCCATGCCGGCCTGGTGACGATGAGGCACTGGTCGCCTCATGTCACGCCAGCGACCAGCGTTCGGGAACAAGCGCGGGTCACCGGGAGTTGGCAGGGGGGAGATGGATCGAGCATCTGACTAACTGTTCTCCATCTCCAGGGAAGGGGCAATATGTGGTCAGCACAAGGCTGACCCCTGGCAGAGGTTTGTGGGTTGGCATTACGCCGCCACAAGGAAGGGGCATGGATGCTCAGCAGACACTTGGCAGGGGCACATGCATGTGCCCGCTGCTGGAGTCTGTACGCCGAGCATCCGCAGAGAGAAAAACAAGGTGGAAAAAGACCCTGGTGGCTGGTTGTGGCAGCTTGATGACTGCCCCCCCACGTTTCGACTCCAGAGATAACACCCCAAACCAACTCCCATCTGGTGGGTGAGGAGGGGGCTCCCCGCTGCCCCACCACGGGGGGGGGGGTGAAGCCGTGGGAGGTACAGAGGGTGCAGGCCTGAAGGAGTAAGGCATGGGGGATGGCAGCCAGACGAAGAGCCAACCAGGGATAGGGAGAAGAGAAAGACAGTGTGGGGGGAAAAAAAAAATAGAAAAACTGTAGGTCTAGTCTTAAGGTCTCACTGACATGCCAAAAGTCAGCAGACTAAGCAAAAACAAAATTCACGGTTGGTTCCAATAGCAGAACAGGAACTGCAATTTAACTTATTTTATTTATTTATTTAGTTTTTGTTGACCGGATAAGTGCACTAGACAAATCCTGCCTATTTTCAGGCACGACCCGGGGGAGGGATACAGATGAATTCCAACTGACCTTGAACCAGATTAAGCTGTTGGTGGTATTTTTTAGTGAATGAGGGAAATTTGGCCAGGACACCGGGGAAATTCCCTATTCTTTTCGATAAATGCCATGGGATCTTTAACATCCACCTGAACTACCACCAATCCAGACAGATGGAACCTCAGTTTAACGTCTCATCCGAAAGACGGCACCTCAGAAGTGCAGCACCCCTCTCATGCTGCACTACAGTGTCAGTACTGGGATATTAACCCAAGTGCCAGATGTGGGAACTGAACCCACAGCCCTCTGATCTCCCGGCCTCAGAGGCGAGTGTCCTACCTACTGAGCCACCGACACTGCTAATTTTAAATCTGTATAAATGCGATCTGTTCCCAAAAGTAAAGGAACCGAGCGCAAAACAGAGAAATTGCTCCTAAGATAGGTAAAACTAAAGGAGCTTTATGAAAAAATGTCTTAAGCACCGTCCCGGTGCCGCCGAGGTGCTGGATGGCTTACCTCGTGCCACACCAGCGACCAGAGTTCGAACGGAGTCAGGGGAGCCAGCACCCAGTGGGAGCAGGATCGAAAGTCGAAGGCAGCTCTCCTCTCCAGGTGGTTGCTGCCCCACCCCTGTAGTCCCGCTACCAGCATGTAGAAGTCCGCGTAGGCAGAGGGGGCTCCGTGTAGCAGGAAGGCACCTCGAGACACGGCATGCGTGTGCCTCCACACACATGGCCGGGTTACAGGGAAACAAATGGGGAAAATGCTGAAATTTATACAGACCAAAAAATAAGTCTAATTAAATAGTGATTAGAAACTGCTAAAAACAGTAAGAAACTGAGAAGGCCTCGGTTCCTGGGAACCACAAAGGGACAGTCAGAAACAGAAAAATCCCCAATTGCTAAATATGTAAAAAGAACTAACAAGAGACAGAGTAATGAACAAAACGGCGAAATTACAACTTTATTATAAGAAAACTTGCAGCAAAGTTGCTGAGGAAAGCTCTCTGGTGCATCTAGTTAAGAGGAGAAAATGAATTTGATGGTTGGATGGACCACAAACCACCTAGAGGCAGCAGTCTGAACAGCGTTCTAGTTCCACAATTTGCATATATTCCCACAGTACATCACTACAGCTCAGAGGCAGTCTTGAGATTCTGGGCAGATTGAATACATCTAAACATACTGGGAAGATTCCTGCAGTTTGAATAATTTTGGTCACCCTACACTGCACCGTCTCCAAACTGTCCCTCATCTTTCCTTGGCGAGAACTCCAGAACTGGGCACAGCACTCCAGGTGGTGCCTTGCAAGTGATAGACCACAGAGAAGTAGTATAATACCTCCTCCATTCTGCTGTCAGTACACCTTCCTATACACCCCAGCATCCTGTTTGTAACACTGTAAGCCTCACTACACTGGCTTGTTTCAGGGAGTCAATGATGACCCCTAGGTGGTCTCTTCAGAGGCTGCGCCGAAGCTTACCTTCTCCCCACCAGTACGCTGTCATGGGGGTTCATGTTCCCCTGGTATGCATCATCTTGCTCTTTCTGGCACTGAATTTCAACTGCCAAACATTTGACCACCTTTCTAGCCTTTGCAAGTCTATCTGCATGTCACCAACCCCCTGCTCACGGTCCCCGCCTCTGAGCTTAGCATCACAGAAACATAGAATCTGACGGCAGATAATGACCGCTTGGCCCACCCAGTCTGCCCATTTCCCTACCTAATGGATAAGCTGCAGATCCTAGTTAACCAGCAGCCTACTTCTTCCTACCCCCACCCCCTAGAATTGCCTTATGACTGTCCCATGCATGCTTGAATTACACCGTTTTTGACTCCACAACCTCCTCCGGAAGGCCAAGAGACATCTTGCTCTGGATTCCTTTTTCCACGTCACTGATAAACATACTGAAAAGGACTTCACCCAGAACTACCTATGTGCATCTGTGGCAAGGCTGCCAATTAAGAATTTGTAAGCTTCGGTGGCATTACTAAATGATCACATGCACTCCCACTCGGGGCTACAGCCATTCAGTTCTTTAACTAGTAAATACCACCAAGTGTCCAGTGTCAGTTTAGTCTTCTTACCTGCAGTACACGGACAATGACTAAAATTTTGAATAGTCTCACTGCCCAGAAAATGTAGCCTACAAAATCAACGAGCATGGTCTTTCCTGGCTTGCTGTGACTATTTCTTCAGCCACAACTTCTTACCTTTTTTGTGTATATTATCACCGTCTGCCTTATCCCCCCCCCCCCAAAAAAAAGAGCACACGCCAGATCAGAGCACTGCCCAGTCAGAGGTGTGGAGCTTGTGGTGGTCGATGGAGTCACCAAACTGGGACATGTTCTCTCAGCATTTTCCACCCAGGGCTGCAAGTATGTAATCATGGGTCAGCCTTTGCTAGGGCAATCCTGTTGCACCCAGTAGCTAAACAACAAAACCCCATCCCAGGAGGAGAGCTGTCCTTGGGTACTCAACCTCCCAAAGCCGACTTCTGAAGGACCCAAGTTCACTTCCAACCCCGTCAAGTCAAAGTGGCAGGCAGTACCGCTGTATCATTATGCCACCTACTGCAATTGCTTCTAAACATTTTCTTGGTATAACTGTCTTCTACCTTTGTCTAGTTGTGGTCTGGTTGAAACCATCACAAACTGAGCAAAGCTGAACTTCATGCATGGCGCCTAAGACAACACACACACCAGTCCCATCTGTTGTGGTAATCTTATTTGCTGCAGTGAAGAAAGATGCCTTGACATGCATTGATGGCCTTAACAGCATAAAATGCCAAAAATAGACTCAGATCTCGAATTCGAATCGCACCATGGTGGTGAGGCTGAAACTAAACAGTCAGCACTAGAAACTTCGAGGGGTGTGTAGGATGAGGGGGAGAACAAACCAAAATCTCCACTAACCCAGTGTGCACTCAATGGCGGGCATGAAGAACTGAAGTGTATGGGTGCTCTCCCACATCATACAAAAAATGTTCATGCAGACGTCATTTGTGAAGATATTTACCGCCCCTGCTATGAATAGTTTCCCTAGAGGTCCTGAAGCCATCATCTTTTAGTACACTGTGTGGAGCTCTATGGAGGAGATTTCTCTAAGAAGATCTCTGCAAGGTTTAAATGCCATCCCATTAACCAACTCAAGATGCAACAGTAATATGGATTTCAACCAACAGCATAGATTTCATTTAAAATTTCTATAATGTGATCAATAGTTAAGCACTTTAAATTCGAGAACTGATAGATGCTGAACTCACTAGGAATTCTGCCATTTATGACATCCAACCAATTTTCATGCAAAAAAGACAAACCAGTTATATGTGCATACAGTTGTTTTTACTTCAAAGAACATTGCAAAAATCTCCAGGAAACCAGTGACAGCCAAAACATATGAAAATTCGACAAAAGCTTAGTACACCAGGAATAATTTACTTTTACTACATTTCATCTTGCTTTTTTATTTAAGGGGTATATCTTACTTCCATCACTAAAGCCCCCCCTACACCTGTTGTGAAGGTGGGTGGGGCTTTCCCCATCTCCCTGTTTTGCACTTTAAGTACAAATCAAATTTTGTTACTTTTTTACCAGCTGGAAAGCTTTCACTTGTCTGGCTGATCCTGCCATACCCGACACCAACATGATCAATTCCCGAAGTGGCTATAAGCAGCATAGATCAGACAAAGGAGATTCAACTACCCAGAATGCACCTCAGAGCAGTCTATTAAAACATACTGATCTTGCTGTACTCCCAAAACCAAATACAGGAACATGTATATAGCCTCAGGAGTACCAGGGACCAGCAATATGCATGGTGTGAGCAAGACCGTGCCAAGAAAATTCTGAATGAGTGAAATCTCCTGAAAACACTACTCTCAAGGCAGGAGGTCACACTGTCAGGAGTAGCTCTTACTGCTCAACCTGATAAATGTTTTCCAGCAGGCAAGCAAATACACAATTTGCTTTTGCACTAAAATCACTCTCACAACAGGAGAGGAGTTCTGATGGACAGTCCCTTAAAGCTCCACTTTTTTTTTTTTTTTTTTTTTTAAAGTTTGGCATTTTCAATACCTGTAATGCCCTTATCAAAAAGTTCTAATCAAACTGCCACAGTTTTTGCTTACAACCTAATCTATCCAACATATGTTAAATCTGCTTTTAAGTTTACTATATGGAACTAATGCAAAGCAAGAAAATCCAATACTTAATTGTAAAATAAAACACAATAAATTTAGAGAAAAATCTCTACCATTTTTCTTCTGGCAGGACAAACATTTCAGCATTACGTACTACAAATATCAAACAAGTCGGTAATCTGCTAGTTATGAACAGTTGTGGAGTAAAAACCAAAACGACATATACCCCTTACAGCTTTAAAGAATGATCACATACTGTATCACCTTCAGACCAAATTGCAAACTGTTGTTTCAGCAAAGATGAGGCATTTAACTTTTTAGCTCATTGTAATTAACAGAACAGTCGTCCATCCTTACATAAATCATTTTTAGGTCAATAAAAACACAGGGAATGCTTTTTGTCATGCCAACTACTTTTGTAGTCTTTAAAATGTCACTGCAAGTTTCCACTTCATCATTTAAGAAAAACTGACCCGGATTTTGCGCAAGCCAATTGGTTTGTCATTCAGCTCCTGAACAGCTGCAATAGCTTCCGCATAATTTCTTAAGGAAATAACAGCTCTTCCTCCCTTTTGATTGAATTCTAAAGAAAGAGAATCCGGTATTATGTCATACCCATGGAAAAAATCTAAAATTTCTTCTATACTAACTTTGAAAGGCAGGTTTTCCAACTTTACAGTAGTCAAGCCATCAACGTTTACCGATGTACTGCGGAAACCAGACTGAGATTTGAATCCTCCATCAACATAGTCATCCATACGGTTTCTCATATCAAATCGATCATAAGATTCCTCTTTAGATAATGTTGGTCTGAAATTATCAGAAAGAAACAACCTGGCAGGTCCCGGTACATCAAATGGCCTTGCAGGTCCAGGGACATCAAATGGCCTGGCGGGTCCCAGCACATCATGTGACCTAGCTGGTCCCGGCACATCATACAGACCAGAATCACCACCACGGTCATATTCTCGAGCATAACTTTGCGTGTCACTTTTTGCCTCTAATGAAGGAACATTTACACCAAATTTCTTCATCTGATCTTCAGAAATTAGTCGTAGCAACACTTCTGCTCCTAAGAATACACGACGGTTATAGAGTTGCTCAGCTTTATGTGCATGTCTCTCAGATTTAAATTTTACCAGTGCCTCCCCAAGCCCAATGCCAGCGTTATCATAAAGTAAATGAATGTCACCTCCTGAAAGCTCAAATCCTTCGAACAATTTTCGTACATCATCTTTAGTGGCATCACATGGAAGGTTCCTAACATAGATGCATGTTTTTTCATCTGAAAAAGACCTTTCGCTGAAAAGATTCATTTGCCGGTCCCGGTAATTCGTCGGCTCAAGTCTATATCCAGATTCCTGAAGCATATCCAGCATAGCTGTTTTAGATATGGGAAATACGTAAACAAGACGAGTGGCAAGAGTTTCCTTGTGATGGCACAGTGCGTTAAAGTAATCCACTTTGTTTTTAAACAACACAAAAGCTTCTCTTGTCCGATTATTTTTGGAATCATATAGGAACTTTATCTGATCCTCATTTAGGTCTGAACCTTTGAAGAACTTAATTACATCCCTCTTCTCAGTACTATATGACAAATTTTTCATGTGAACACTAAAGTCTTGTCCATCAGGTGAATGGGACCGAGATCTGTATCTCTTAGGTGATAGAGAATGAGACCGAGATCTGTATCTCTTAGGTGATCGAGATCTTGAATGACTTTTGGACTTTACGTAGTCGTGTGTGAAAGGGGGAGATCGGTATCGCTTTCTTGCGTGATCATCAAATACAGGAGCTTCAACAGTACCTCCTTCAGCTACCCACTCCTCTTCAGAAGCTAAACTGATCTCCACAAATCTCGGCCCTATATACTGCTTGTGACGTTTAAGTCCTGCCATAGTCTCTTCAGGAGTATCAAATTTAACTACACCCTTGCCATTATTGCGGCCCTGATGATCTTTCAGTAATATAAGGCCACTGACATGCAGTCCATGAAAAAAGTCTCTAATTTCATTCTCTGTTACAGAGAACGGCATACCACGTAGCCATAAGTAACCTGCCTTTGGAATGTAGGGTGGGTCCCTTCTTGCTTGATCATATGGTGCCTTAGCTGAAGCAGAACTGTATCTTGAACCATTAGTATTCATGCCACCAATATCAGGGTAACTGGGCTCAGCAAAACTGCTTTTACTTATTCCTTGTTTGATAGCTGCAACTAAAGTTGACAGTTTATCCTCCACTCC